>CAUYLG010000641.1:0-17615 GCA_963573385.1 Cacajao melanocephalus
GGGCAAATTTTAAAGTTATTCACCTTAAAGAAAAGGTAGAGGTAGAGATAAGGGTAGAAAGTTTAATAAAAAAAGATAATTATGGAGAACTTCTCAAACCTGGAGGAAACTTTCCAATATCCAAGTACAAGAAGGTTATAGAACACCAAGCATATATAACACAAATAAGACTCTCAAGAGTCAAGTGTGAAGAAAGTAACCTAAAAACAGCAAAAGAAACAAATAACATAAAATGGAGCTCCAATATGTCTGACAGCAGACTCTTCAGTGGAAATTTTACAGGCCAGAAGAGGGTGGCATGGCATGTTTATACTACTGAATGAAAAAACATTTACCCTAGAATACTGTATCTGGTGAATATGCCCTTCACACATAAAGAAGAAATAAAGACATTCTCACACAAACAAAAGCTGAAAATTTCCCGCAACACCAGACATGTCTACAAGAAATGCTAAAGGAAGTGCTTCAGGAAAAAACAAAAAACCAAAATGAAAGAAAAAATAAATAAATAAACCCATGAGATTACTGAGTAATAAATAATTATGTAAAGGTACAAACCTTACTGGTAATAGTAAGTATATTAAAAAAACACAGAATATTATAACACTATAACTGTGGTGTGTAAACAACTTTTATTCTAAGTAGAAAGACTAAATGATTAATCAAAAATAATAGCTACAACTTTTCAAGACATAATCAGTACAAGATACAAATAGAAACAATAAGAAGTTAAAAATTTGGGGGATGAAGTTAGGTGAGTTTAAATTCATTTTCTATTTTTTTTTTGTTTATGAAAATCATATGAAGCTGTTATCAGGTTAACATAATGTGATATAAGATAATATTTACAAGCTTCATGGTAACCTCAAACCAAAAAACATACAATGGATACATAAAAAAAAATTAAAAAAAAAGAATCTAAATTATATCACCAGAGAAAATAATCTTCACCAGAGAAAGAAAGAAAAAATAAAAAAGAAAGAAGATCACAAAACAACCAGGAAACTAATAACAAAATGGCAGGAACATTTACTTATCAATAATAACATTGAATGTAAACGGACTAAACTGTCCAATCAAAAGACATAGACTGAGTGAATGGATGAAAAAAATGGTCCATTGATCTTTTGCATACAAGAAACACATTTCACCTATAAAGACACACATGGACTGAAAATAAAGGAATAGACAAGAATATCCTATACCAATGGAAACCACAAAAGAGTAGGAGTTGCTATACTTCTATCACACAAAACAGAATTAAATACAGAAAGAATAAGAAGAAAAAAAGAAAGTCACTACATAATGATAAAATGATCAACTTTAAATGTATATGCATCCAAATTGGGAGCACCCAGATATATAAAGGAAATATTATTAGAGCTTAAGAGAGAGATAAGAATCAACATAATAGCAGCTGGAAACCTCAACACCCAATGTTTAGCATTGGATAGATTTTCTAGACAGAATGTCAAGAAAGAAACATTAGACTTAATCTGCACTATAAACCAAATGGATCTAATGTATACTTAGAGACAATTTCTTCCACGACCTGCAGAACACACATTCTTTCTTTATCACATAGATTATTCTCAAGGATAGACTATATGTTAGGTCACAAAATAAGTCTTCAAACATTCAAAATTTTAAACAATATGAAGGATCTTCTCTGAAAACAATGCATTAAAACTAGAATTTAAAAACAAGAGGAATTTTGACAATTATACAAGCACATATAAATTAAACAATATGCCCCTGAATGACCAGTGAGTTAATAGAGAAATTTATAGGGAAACTAACATTTTTTTTGACAAAAATAATAATGAAAACACAACATACTAAAACCTCTGGGGTACAGAAAAACAGTACTCAGAGGGAAGTTTATAGCTTTAACTGCCTACATAAAAAAGAGGAAAGACCACATAAACAATCTAAAGATGCATCTTGAAGAGCTAGGACAGGAAAAGAAAAACAAATCCAAAACTATCAGAAAAAGAAAAATAATAAAGATGACAGCAGAAATAAATTAAATTGAAATGAAGAAAACAATACAAAAAAATTAATGGAACAACAAGATGTCTTTTTGGAAAGTTAAACACAATTGAGAAATTTTTAGCCAGACTAAGAAAAATAGAGAAGATCCAAATAAATAAAATCAAAAACAAAAACTAGACATTATAATTGATACTGTAGAAAGTCAAAGGATCATTAGTGACTTCTATGGGACACTAAATACCAATAAATGGGATAATACAGAAGAAATAGGCAAATTCATAAACACATACAACCTACCAAAATTTAACCAGGAAGAAATTCAAAACCTGAGCAGACCAATAACAAGTAATATGATTGAAGCAAAGAGATGGATACATTTCTGGAAAAATACAATCTTCTTACCTTAAATCAAGAAGAATTAGATACTCTGAGCAGACCGATAACAAGCAGTGAGATTGAAATGGTAATTAAAAAATTACCAACAAAAAAAGTCCAGGACTAGATGGATTCACAGTAGAATTCTACCAGACATTCAAAGAAGAACTAATATCAATCCTTTTGACACTATTTCCCAAGATAAAGAGAGAAACTTCTCTAATTCATTTTATGAAACCAGCATTACCCTAACACCAAAAGCAGGAAAGGACATAACCAAAAAAGAAAACTACAAGATGACATACCTGATGTACATAGACGCTAAAATCTTTTACAAAATGCTAGCTAACCAAATGCAACAAAATATCAAAAAGATAATCCACCATGATTAAGTGGTTTTTATACCAGGGATGTAGGGATGGTTTAACATATGCAAGTCAATAAATGTGATATACCACATAAAAATAAATAAAAACAAAAATCACATGATTATCTCAATAGATACAGAGAAAGCATTTGACAAAATCTAGCATCCCTTTATGATGGAAACTCTAAGCAAAATTGGCATACAAGGGACATACCTGAATGTAATAAACACCATCTATGATAAACTCACAGCCAACATAATACTGAATGGGAAAAGTTGAAAGCATTCTCTCTGAGAATTAGAAAAAGACAAAGATGCCTACTCTCACCACTCCTCTTTAACATAGTACTTTAAGTCCTAGCCAGAGCAATCAGACAAGAGAAAGAAATAATGGGCATCTAAATCAGTAGTGATGAAGTCAAACTGTCACAGTTTACTGATGGTATAATAATTTACTTCACCTTTAAAACCCTAAAGACTCCTCCAGAAAGCTCCTAGAAATGATAAAAGAATAAAATAAATTGGCAAAGTTTCCAGATACAAGATTAATGTACACAAAAAATTACATCTTCTGTACACCAACAGCAACCAAGTGGAGAATTCAAATCAAGAACTAAACCACTTTTGCAATAGCTGCAAAAAAAAAAAAAAAGGACTATACCTAACTAAAAGACCTCTAGAAGGAAAACTACAAAACACTCCTGAAAGAAAACATAGATGACACAAACAAGTGAAAACATCCCATGCTCACAGATGGGAAAAATCAATATTGTGAAAATGACCATACTACCAAAAGCAATCTACAAATTCAGTGCAATCTCCATTAAAATGCTACCATGATTCTTCACAGAATTAGCAAAAACTATTTTTAAGTTCATAGGGAACCTAAGAAGAGCCTGCATAGCCAAAACAAGACTAAGCCAAAAACAACAACAACAAAAAACAAACAAAAAATTCTGGTGGTATCACACTACCTGATTTCAAACTAAACTATAAGGCCACAGTCACCAAAACAGCATGGTATAGAAATAGGCACATAGACCAATGGAACAGAATAGAGAACCCAGAAATAAATCCAAATACTTACAGCCAACTGATCTTTAAAGCAAACCAAAACATAGAGTGGGGAAGGGACACCCTTTTCAACAAATATTGTTGGGATAATTGGCTAGCCACATGTAGGAGAATGAAACTGGATCTTCATATCTCACATTATACAAAAATCAACTCAAGGGGGATTAAGAACTTTAAGATGTGAAACTATAAAAATTCTGGAAGATAACACTGGAAGAACCCTTCTAAACATTGGCTTAGGCAAGGATTTTATGAGCAAGAACTCAAAAGCAAATGTAATAAAAACAAAGAAAAATAGCTGGGACTTAATTAATCTAAAGAGCTTTTGCATGCAAAAGGAACAGTCAGCCAGGAGAGTAAACAGACAACCCACAGAGTGGGAGAAAATCTTCTTAATCTGTACATCTGACAAAGAACTAATATCCAGAATCAACAAACTCAAACAAATCAGTGAGAAAAAAAAAACAATCCCATCAAAAAATTGGCTAAGGACATGAATAGAGAATTTTCAAAGGATGATATACAAATGGCCAGCAAACCTAAAAAATTATCAGCACCACTAATGATCCTAGAAATGCAAATCAAAACAACAATGCAATACCACCTTGCTCCTGCAAAAAAGGCCATAATCAAAAAAGAAAAAAAAAAAACAAAAAAAAACAGTAGATGTTGGCACTGATATGGTGATCAGGGAACACTTCTACACTGCTAGTGGGAATGTAAACTAGTACAACCACTATGGAAAATAGTGTGGAGATTCCTTAAAGAACTAAAAGTAGAACTACCATTTGATCCAGCAATCCCAGTACTTGATATCTACCTGGAGGAAAATAAGTTATTACACAGAAAAAATATTTGCACATATATGATTATAGCAGGACAGTTTGCAATTGCAACATAGACCAAACCCAAATGCCTATCAATAAACAAGTGAATAAAGTGTAGTGTACACATATATATGTGTATATATGTATACATATGTACACATATATACACACACACAATGGAATACTACTCAGCCATAAAAAAGAATGAATTAACAGCATTTGCAGCAACCTGGATGAGATTGGAGACTATTATTCTAAGTGAAGTTACTCAGGAATGGAAAGCCAAACATTTTATATTCTCACTGATATGCTGGAGCTAAGCTATGAGGATGCAAAGGCATAAGAATGATACAATGGACTTTGGGGTCTTGCAGGGAGGTGTGGGGTGGGGGTGAGGGATAAAAGACTACAAATAGGGTGCAGTGCATACTTCTCAGGACATGAGTGCACCAAAATACCACCAATCACTACAACTTACTCATGTAACCAATTACCACCTGTACCCCAGTAATCTATGGATAAAAACAGTCTTTCAGTAAAGAAATGCCCACAACCTGATGGTTTCACTGCTGAATTCTACCAAACACATAAAGAAGAAACAATACCAATTCCACTTAAACTATTTCAAAAATTAGAGAAGGAGAAAATACTTTCAAACTCATGCTGCAAGGCAGTATTACCCTGATAACAGTAGCACACAAGGACACATTAAAAAAAAAATACTACAGGCCATGTCACTAAAAAACATAGATAAAAATATCCTCAACAAAATGCTAGCAAAACAATTTCAACAATACCTTAGAAGGGTAGTTTATCATGACCAAGGAAGATTTATCCCTGGAATGAAAGAATGGTTCAACACACACAAATCAATCAATATGATACATCATATCAACAGAATAAAGATGAAAACCATATGATAATTTCAATGGACACTGAAAAGCATTTGATAAAACTCAGTATATCTTCATGAAAAAAAAAATCCTCAAGTAGCTGGGTATATAAGTAATATACATTAACAAAATAAAAGCCATATAGGACAGACCCAAGGCTTGTATCATACCGAAAGCGTAAAAACTGAAAGCCTTTTCTCTAATATCTGGAATACAACAAGAATGCCCACTGTCATCATTCTTAAGCAGCCTGCTACTGGAAGTCATAGATAGACAAATCCGACAAGAAAAAGATACAAAAGGTATCAAAATTCAAAAGGAAGAAGTCTAATTATCCTTGTTTGCAGATGATATGATTTTATATTTGGAAAAACCTAAAGACTACAAGAAAACTATTAGAACTGATAAACAAATTTAGTAAAGTTTCAGGGTACAAAATCAACATACAAAAATCAGGAGCATTTCTATATGCCAACAGTGGACAAAGTGAAAAAGAAATAAAAACTCAATCTTACTTATAATAGCTATACATGAAATTAAATATCTAGGAATTAACCAACAAAGTTAAAGATATCTATAATGAAAACTACACTACTCTCTTGAAAGAAATTGAAGAGGACACCAAAAAATGGAAAAATGTTCTATGTTTATAGATTGGAAGAATCAATAATATTAAAATGTCCATACTACTCACAACAATCTACAGATTCAGTGCATTCCCTATCAAAATAAGAATGACATTCTTCAAAGAAATAGAAAAAAAAAATCTCAAAATTTATATGGAACCAGAAAAGTCCCAGAATACCAAGGCTATCTTAAGCACAAAGGATAAAACTGGATAAATCACATTACCTGACTTCAAATTATAGTACAGAACTATAGCAACCAAAACAGCATGATACTGGCATAAAATCAGACACATATACCAATGGAACAGAATAGTGAATCCAGAAAGATATTCACACATGTACAGTGGACTCATTTTCAACAAATGTACCAAAAGCATACCCTGGGAAAAGAACAGTCTCTTCAATACATGATGCTGGGAAAACTTGATATACATCTGAAGAAGAATGAAAGTAGACCCATAACGGTCACCATATACAAAAATCTAATTATAATGGATTAAAAACTTAAATCTTAGACCTAAAACTATGAAAATACTACAAGAAAACACTGGGGAAATTCTCCAGGACTTTGATCTGGGCAAAAATTTTTTGAGCTGTATCCTATAAGCAGAGACAAACAAAGCCAAAATGGACAAATTGAATCACATCCAGTTAAAAAGGTTCTTCACAGCAGAGGATAAAATCAACAAAGTGAAGAGACTGCCCACAGAATGGGAGAAAATATTTGCAAGCTTTCCATCAGAATATACAAGAAGCTGAAACAACTCTATAGGCAACAACTTTAAAAATCTTATCAAAAGATGGACAAAATACTTAAATAGACATTTCTCAAAAAAAGACACACAGGAGCAAACATGCATATGAAAATGTGGTCAACATTTGATGTGGTTTAGATGTGTGCTTCCACCCAAATCTCATGTTGAATTATAATCCACAGGGTTGGAGGTGGGGCCCGGTGGGAGGTGACTGGATCATGGGGGCATTTTCTAATGGTTTAACACTGTCCCTGTTTATGCTGTTCTCATGATATTGAGTGAGTTCCTATGAGATCCTGTTGTTTAAAAGTGTGTAACCCATCCCACCTTTTTTTTCCCTCCTACTCTGGCCATGTGAAGATGCCTGCTTCGGCTTTGTTTTTTTTCACCATGATTATAAGTTATCTGAGGCCTTCCCAGTCATACTTTCTGTAAGCCATGAGCCAACTTAACATACTTTCTTTATAAATTTCCCAGTCTCAGGTGTTTATTTACAGCCATGTGAGTATGGACTAACACAGAAAATTGCTACTGGGAGTGGGGTATTGCTATAAAGATACCTCAAAATGTGGAAACAGCTTTAGCATTGGGTAACAGGCAGAGGGTGGAACAGTTTGGAGAGCTCAGAAGAAGACAAAAAAACTAGGGAAAGTTTGGAACTTCTTAGAGACTTATTGAATGGTTGTGATCGAAATGCTGACAGTGATATGGTCAGTGAAGTCCAGGCTGAGGGGGTCTTAGACCTCCTCAAAAATGAGGAACTTATTGGGAATTGGAACAAAGGTCCTTTTCTTTTCCATAGCAAAGCAATTGGCTGCATTGTGTCTCTGCCCCAGGAATCTGTGGTACTTTGAACTTGAGAATAATGATTTAGGGTATTTGGTGGAAGAAATTTCTAAGTAGCAAAGTGTTTCAGATATGGCATGGCCGCTTCATGTGTGAGCAAGGAAATAATCTGAAATCGGAACTGATATTTAAAAGGAAAGCTCAGCATAAAAGCTTGGAAAATTCGCAGGCTGTCCAAGTTGTAGAAAAGAAAAACCTATTTTCAGGGGAGTAATTCAAGCAGGCTGCAGAATTTTGCATAAATAAGAAGGAGACAATTGCTAATAGCCAAAACAATGGGAAAAATTCTTTGGAGGCATGTCAGAGACCTCTCAGGCAGCCCCTTTCATCATAGGCCTGGAGTATTAGGACAGAAGAATGGTTTCATGGGACAGGCTCAGGCCCACACCACCGTGTGCAACCTTGGAACACTATTCCCTGCATCCCAGTTATTCCAGCTCCCATGATGGCTAAAAGGTCCCCAGATAGAGCTCAGGCTGCTACTTCAGAGAATGCAAATTGTAATCCTTCGTGGCTTCCATGTAGTGTTAAGCCTGTGAGTGCACAGAATGCAAGAATTGAGGCTCGGGAGCTTCCACCTAGGTTTTAGTGGATGTATGGAAAAGCCTGGATATCCAGTCAGAAGCCTGCTGCAGGGGTGGAGGCCCCATGGAGACCCTCTACTAAGGGCAGAGCAGAGGAGAAATGTAGGTTTGGAGCCCCCACACAGAGTCCCCACTGGGGGACTGCCTAGTGGAGCAGTGAGAAGAAGGCCACCATCCTCCAGATCCTAGAATGGTAGATTCAATGACAGCTTGTACTGTGCACCTGGAAAAGCCACAGGCACTCAGCAGCAGTTTGTGAGAGCAGCTTTGGGGGCTGAGTCCTGCAGTGTCACAGGGGCAGAGCTTCCCAAGGCCTCAGAAGCCAAACCTTTGCATCTGTGTGCCCTGTGTATGAACAAAATGGAGTCAAGGGAGATTATTTTGGAGCTTTAAGATATAATGAGTGCCTTGCTAGGTTTTGGACTTGCATGTGGCCTGTAGCCTTTTAGTTTTGGCCAATTTCTTCAATTCATGAAGGAAACATTTACCCAATGCCTGTACCCCCATTGTGTCTGGGAAGTAACTAACTTTTTTATCTTACAGGCTCAGAGGCAGAAGGGACTTGCCTTGCCTCAGATGAGACTTTGAATGGTGAACTTTTGAGTTAATGCTGGAATTATATAAGACTTTGAGGTACTGTTGGGAAGGCATGATATTATTTTGCCATGTGAGAAGAATATGAGATTTGGGAGGGGCACAGAATTATATGTTTTGGATGTATCCCCTGCCAAATCTCATGTTCAATTATAATCTCCAGTGTTGGAGGTAGGGCATGGTGTGAGGTGACTGGATCATGGGGGCAGTTTCTAATGGTTTAACATCACCCCCTGAGTGCTGTTCTTGTGATATTTAGTGAGCTGTCATGAGATGTGGCTGTTTAAAAGTATGTAGCACCTCCCCCACCACCTCTCTTTTTCTCCTACTCTGGCCATGGGAAGATATGTGCTCCGGCTGTGCCTTCTGCCATGATTGTTCTCTGAGGCCTCCCAAGCCATGCTTCCTGTACAGCCTGCAGAACTTTGAGCTAATTAAATCATTTTTTTAAATAAATAACCCAATCTCAGGTATTTCTTTATAGCAATGTGAGAATGGACTAATACAACATCATTGATCATCAGATAAATGCAAATTAAAACTACTATGAAATATCATCTCACCAGAGTTAAAATTGCTCACATCCAAAAGACAGGCAATAAATAGCAAATCCTGGTGAGGATGTAGAGAGCAGGGAACCTTTGCACATTGTTGGCGGGAATGTAAATTAGTACAACCCCAATGGAAAACAGTTTGGATGTTCCTGAAAAAACTAAAAATTGAGCTACCATATGATCCACCAATTCCACTGCTGGATATATACCCAAAAGAAAGAAAATCAATATATCAAAGAGGTATCTGCATTCTTATGTTTGTTACAGTACTGTTTACAATAGTTAAGATTTGGAAGCACCCTAAGTATCCATCATCAGATGAATGGATAAAGAAAATGTGAAATATATACGTAATGGAGTATATTCAGCTGTTAAAAGAATGAGATCCTTTTATTTTTAACTACATGGATGAAACTAGAGTTCATGTTTTAAGTGAAATAAACCAGACACAGAACGACAAGCATGGCATGTTCTCACTTATTAGTAGGAGCTAATTAAATCAATGGAACATAGAGAGTAGAAGGATGGTTACCAGAGGCTGGAAAGGATAGTGAAGGATCTGGGGAGGTACAGATGGTTAGTGGGTACAAAAAACTAGAAAGAATGAATAAGACTTACTATCTGGTAGCATAATAGGGTGACTATAGTTAATAATAACTTAATCGTATATTTTAAAACAAAGAATGTATTTGGAGTATTTGCAACTCAAAGGATAAATATTTGAGGGGATGGACAGGCCATTCTGTACGATGTGCCTATTTCACATTGCATGCCTGTATCAAAACTTCTCATGTACACACTAAATATGTGCACCGACTATGTATCCACAATAGTTAAAAATAAATAAATTATAATAAAAATGATAATATTCAGTTTTGGCTTTGATAATGTGGCTAGCTCTGTGGTCATTTGTAGTATAGGCTGAATTTGACAGGTGTTTTTGGAGGACAGACTTGAAACAAAAAATAGAAATCAATACATTCACAGTCTTAAATTTTACCAAGTGCAAATAAAGAAATAAGAACACAATTATCATATTTTGACTCAATGTAATTCAAATGTTATCAATCAATAATTATCTAATGAAACATTTACTAAAATTTTATATTTAATATTGTATTTTTATTTATAAATATATTAATTCATACTTATACCATTGCCAGATCAAAATAGTTGTGAACTTTGCAATTTGAACACAATATGATTATTCCCAAATACAAACTTCAGACAAATACCAATTTTTGCATTCTAGGTACTGGATGTCTTCATATATAGGTAAACCTCAATATGAAAATATCTTAATTCTAAGATCACTTTCTCATTAACAATGGCCTCTCCAGTGGTTAAAAAGAGTTTCAGTTCTAAAAATCTATCTTTCTTGTTCTTAAATGGATTCACAGACACATACACACACACATGCCACAGTTGTGGCTAATTTTTCTGATGATATGATGCTTTATATAGCTTTTTCATTGGACTTATTTAAAAATAATTGTAAATTCATTGAAATAATACTAAGGTGTCAAATGACAACTTGTGTTTTTAAAACCTAAATAGATTAACATTGGACTTCTTTGAGAACCATCCCGAGATTCTGAGAAAATGCTATCTACTATATCACATGGCAGAGGAAGTTATCTCTTTTGCTAGTCAGTCTTCTTTATATATACAACTGTATTTGATCATGAAGGAATTTTTTGATAATGGAGGGACACTAATAGAAATGACATATCCAAAAAGGAAGGGGAAAACCTGATGGACTTTATTGCGACTGACAATTGGTTTCACTGAATACCTTCCAGGCAATCCAGCCAATCTAACACTTTGAACAGGCAAGTAGAGGTTCCATAAGGACAGCCTAGATACTGACAAAGTAGAAATAACCTTGAGGAAATAAACTTGATTTACCAAACATCTAAAATTACATGTCACTATAAAAAATATGCGTGGTTGATTTTAGAGTAAACTGTGACTGAAAAGCAGCAATTCAAATTTGTCAAGATTAGTTTTTTTTCAATCAAGATCTACGATTGATTTAGATATCACTGAAAAGTCAGACCTGACCTTATTCTTCTTTAATAACTGAGATTCTGTACCCATTGAACAGAAATTCTTTTCCTGCTGTGGCAAATACAAGACAATTTTCTTCTTGTCTTTTGATTTCCTTATGCTGCTGGCTCCAAATATAGGGAATAATTGGTAACTTTTATGGATAGCAGCAACGTGTGACTTTGTAGTTTATGTTTTGTTCTCTTTAGAAGAATCATTTTCCTGGGTTTTTTTTTTTTTTTTTTTTTTTTTTTTTGAGACATAGTATTGCTCTGCCCCCCAGGCTGGAGTGCAGTGGCACAATCTCAGCTCACTGCAACCTATGCCTCTTGGGTTCAAGCGATTCTCCTGCCTCAGCCTCCCAAGTAGCTGGGATTACAGGTGGGTGCCACCACATCCATCTAATTTTTTGTATTTTTAGTAGAGGCAGGATTTCACCATGTTAGCCAGGCTGGTCTCTATCTCCTGATCTCGTGATCTGCCCACCCAGAACTCCCAAAGTGCTGAGATCACAGGTGTGAGCCACCGCGCCCAGCCTAGAAGAATTATTATTTTCTATGTCAGTTTGTAATCAGTCTGCTTAAAATATCAGACATCATTTCTTTTATGAAATGAATGCAAATGAAACTGTACTCTGATGAGATGTCTCATATGCTAAAAGAACAAATCAATTACTTGATATTAACAATGTAATTAATCTTTAAATCATGCTTACCAACCTAAAGTGTTCATTGTTTTTCTTTTCTGCTTCAATCTTCTATTTCTGTTTTATTTATATTCACATTTCCAAAAGTACCAGTTTTAAAAATAAATTAACAGGAATATTCAGTCTTTTAAAATTTGATAGATACAGTTTTAAAAGTTATTGTGAAAATATTTTTTGGGTACATGGATATAAATTTGAATTAGAAAAGAATCACAGTCCTCTTTCTTTATCCCAATAGACACTTTGTGCCTCAAGGAGCAGGCCCTTCCATTCCCCTGGCTCTGGGCATGTGGAGCCATCCCTTCTATTGGTCATTAAGAATTATCTCAAGGACTCAAACTGAAACTTGAAACTACAGGGTCTCTAAAAGCCCAGGAAATTCAAAGATGCCTTGAAAATTCCCCATCTTGTCTAAGAAATCTCTTAAAGATGATGGGCCACGTTGGGCCTTATTGTTTCTCAGTTTTGTACATAAAAGCTATTTATGGCCCCATGTCTACCCCAAGTAAAATGTGTTTTTATTCTAGGGCATTTCCCTATCATACCCTATCTAAAAAGGCACAATAAGTTGCATTCTAGAATCAGAATATCTGAGTTCAAATGATAGTTCTGCGATTTATTTGCTGTTGTGATCTGAGTGATCTACTTAACCTCTTTAAGCCTCAGTTTCCTCATTTGTAAAATGAGGACGGTACATGCACCTATTTAATATGACTATGTGGAAGAATAACTGAAGGGATAAATGCAAAGGTTTTAGAAAGGTGGCTCACATATATGTGTTCAATAAATATTAACATTATCATTTCATATTTTAAATAGTTTTTAGCACACCTCAATCATCTTATGTGGTAATGTATAATTACATATATACTTAATTAAGCATAGTTGCTTAGAGGTAATTAAAACTGCCTCCTAGAGGATGTAGAGAAATAGGAATGCTTTTTCACTGTTGGTGGGAGTATAAATTAGTTCAACCATTGTGGAAGATAGTGTGGTGATTCCTAAAGGATCTAGAAATAGAAATACCATTTGACCCAGCAATCCCATCATTGGATATATCTCTAAAGGATTATAAATCATTCTGTTATAAAAACGCATGCACACATGTGTTTATTGTGGCGTCGTTCACAATAGCAAAGACTTGGAACCAACCCAAATGCCTATCAATGTTAGACTGCATAAAATTATTAAAAATATGATATTAATTATATTCAGGCTATGTGTAGAAGATGTATATAAAACATAAATGAATTTTGTGTTTAGACTTGGGTCCCATCCCTAAGATATCTCTCTCTATATATATGCAAATATTACAAAATTCAAAAAATCCGAAATCTGAAACATTTCTGGACCCAAGCATTTCAGAAAAGGAATGCTCAACCTGTACTTGAAAATAACAGCTAGAAATTTAAAAAATTATCATTCAGTCTTTGTTACACTTACAGACTTCTATGCATTTGGCCTAAAATAATCAGATTAGTGCAGCTTTGAAAATGTAAGATAATGGCTTTTCTCCCCTTACTTTCACACACTATCTCATACTCCTTCAAATAAAAGGAATACAAATAAATTTTTTGTGTGCTGGATGAATATCTAACAAAATAGTTGTGTTTTGATCAAAATTAAAGCATTCTAAGGAACCTCTCCCATCTCCAAGAAAGCTATTCTGGTTTCTTCACCATCTTTGAGACTAAAGGCTTTGAAATATTTTCTGGGTATCCTACAAGATTTTTCAAGATATACAGCCTAGCTTGCCCAGGTATAAAGGCAACAGTCTAGTTCTGATGCAGAGAGAAATTTTAATCCAGAGCACTCATGAGTGATACATAGTCCCAGAAATGGGACAGATAACGGTTTTGTAACAGGACTTGTACCAACAAATAGGATGAAAAGTCTGTCTCACACCTGCTGACATTTCTTCACTTTTCAGACAGCACCAGTTGCCCTTGAAGCAGAAAACAGAGGTGAAATGAAACTAGCTCTCCAGTATGTCCCAGAGCCAGTCCCTGGTATGTAATGATTTTCTATTCCGATTTATGTCTTTTCCTTATCCCTCCCTTCTCCCAGTATTTATTATGTGTTTTCAAAGGTAAGGCCTTAAACAAACTTATCAAGTTAACAATGTATAGACCAAATGAGTGTATTCACAGTTGTAAATAAGAAAATTCTTTTTGTGTTATTATGGCAAAAAACATAAAATCTACTATCTTCACCATTTTTTAAGTGTACAGCTCAGTAGTGCTAAGTATTTTCACATTGTTGGGAAACAGATCTCCAGAACTTTTTCATCTTGCAAATCTGAAACTCTGTTAATCAGCAATTTCCCTTGCTGCCAGCTTATGGTAATCATCATTCTACTTTCTGTTTCTATGAGAAAATTCTCATTTTTTTTAGTTTATGGTCCTTATGTTTCACCTCACTCTCCAAAAAGTTTGTATCTTCCCAGTGTGAATGGCCTGTATTCAGAATTTGTGTATTCCTGTGTTCATAATTTGGACCTATTGATAGTGCTGTAAGAATAGAATTTGAGTATTCTTTTTCACATGAGGGAACTAAGAGGATTCATATGAAATCCCAGAGAACTTAAAGCTCATTGGTCTTCCACTCTCAGGGCCTCATTAAGAGATAAAGCTTTTCCCTCAAGATTATCAGTTGCCTCCTTGTCAGGTCTTCAGCTCAGTTAAAGAGCAAGAGACTGGCAGGAAATGAATGCCGTCCAGCTCCTTGCTCCATTTTCCAAGCAAGTTTCCCACGTTAGTTTCTTTAAGAATCTGTATGAATGTTATGGCTGAAATCAGGGGTTGTAAACTCAAATGCTTTCAGTAACCAGGCAGTAAAGCTAGTGAGACGGAAGAAATAATGGATGGTGAGGACAGTGACTAAAGAAAAGCATTCTAAGTTTATACCTACGCCCCCCAAAAAAGAATTAGAGGGCAAACAAAGCATATTTTCAGGCCAAATTGCTGCCAGACTACCACCTTGTAACTTCTGGATTTTCTTATTTCTATTACAGGTAAAAAGCTTCCTACAACTGGAGAAGTACACATCTGGGTGAAAGAATGCCTTGATCTACCGCTGCTAAGGGGAAGCCATCTAAATTCTTTTGTTAAATGGTAATAGTATTGATGACTCTTGTCTGCATCAGTTCTATAGCCTGGCCTTTGCAGTTAGTTTCAGTTCTCTATATCTGAAATGCTGACTCATCATTCATAATTTAAATGAATTTACCTGGGATAATGGAGACATGAACTAGAGGAATCTACATCATGAACTCTCAAGGATTCATTTAGTTTTGAAATCATAAAGTAAGAGGTCAAATTTAACTAGAGATCTTATACTCAATATGTAATATCTTCTAGGGAAAACATCTGTTGGTGAGGGCAATAATCAGTTCAAAAGAGTTTATTAAATTTCTAATGGTAAGATGTCACACCCCTTGGCTCCTTTATGGAGGAGGGAGAATTTCTTCTCTCCTTTGTCCCACCTGTTTTGTGGCCCATTTGCAAAGGGTCATTGTATGAGACCGCAGATATTTGAAAAGTGATTTGTTAATCAGCCCCTACTGAGAGTTAGCTCACAAGAGCTTGAGATAGTTTAGGTTATGAAATGGCAAACTCTTCTCTCTGTTATACATATAAAGTGACTGGCATCTAGTAAATAATAACTAAACAGATATTAGTATGCTCTCCTAGCTTCTTGACTACTTTTATTTATATATATATCGTCTACCAGAAGACCAGTGGTAGCTTTTTAAATATATGTGACATATATCTGGTTGGGCAACGTGTCTCACACCTGTAATTCCAGCACTTTGGGATGCCAAGGCAGACAGATCACTTCAGCCCAGGAGTTCAAGGCCAGCTTGGTCAACATAGCAAAACCCCTTCCCTATTAAATAATATATTATGTGACATTTCTCTAAATTGCATAGATGATATTATTTACAATTTTCCCTACACATACCATTTATAGATGTCAGCTGGTAAGATTTTTTGGCTCAAGTCAGCCTCATTCTGATACCATTCACAGACTTTCTTGCCTTGTATTGCCATGTGTATTGTCTTATATTGCCACTTATAAGAGGCAAGGTAGGTCGAAATTCATTTAATTGTTATCGTAAATGAAATATAAGTGGTTGTAAAAAAAAATTTATTTCCAAAGTCAAATCTAGTAAACTGGAGAGTAAACTCTTCTTTTTCAATTCTGTATAGCACAAATTTCTTAGGCTATCACAGCTAATCAGGATAGCCTGTACTTCCAATTTTTTTTTCTTTTTATTATTATACTTTGAGTTTGGGGTACATGTGCAGAACATGCAGGTTTGTTACAAAGGTATACATGTGCCATGGTGGTTTGCTGCATCCATCACCGTGTCATCTACATTAGGTACTTCTCCTATTGCTATCCCTCCCCTAGCCCCTCACTCCCTGACAGGCCCCATGTGTGATGTTCCTCTCCCTGTGTGCATGTGTTCTCATTGTTCAACACCCACTTATGAGTGAGAACATGTGCTGTATGGCTTTCTATTCTTGTGTCAGTTTGCTAAGAATGATGGTTTCCAGCTTTATCCATGTCCCTGCAAAGGACATGAACTCATCCTTTTTTATGGCTGCATAGTATTCCATGGTGTATATGTGACACATTTTCTTTATCCAGTCTATCATTGATGGGCATTTGGGTTGGTTCCAAGTCTTTGCTATTGTGAACAGTGCCGCAATAAACATATGTGTACATGTGTCTTTATAATAGAATGATTTATAATCCTTTGGGTATATATCCAGTAATGGGATTGCTGGGTGAAATGGTATTTCTATTTCTAGATCCTTAAGGAATTGCCACACTGTCTTCCACAATGGTTGAACTAATTTACATTCCCACCAACAGTGGAAAACCATTCCTTTTTCTCCATATCCTCTCCAGCATCTGTTGTCTCCTGATTTTTTAATGATTGCCATTCTAACTGGCATGAGATGGTATCTCAATGTGGTTTTGATTTGCATTTATCTAATGATCAGTGATAATGAGCTTTTTTTCATATGTTTGTTGGCTGCATAAATATCTTCTTTTTAGAAGTGTCTGTCCATATCCTTTGCCCAATTTTTGATGGGGTTGTTTGTTTTTTTTCTTGTAAATCTGTTTAAGTTCCTTGTAGATTCTGGATAGTAGGCCTTTGTCAGATGGGTAGATTGCAGAAATTTTTTTCATTCTATTGATTGCTGGTTCACGCTAATGATAGTTTCTTTTGCTGTGCAGAATCTCTTTAGCTTAGTTAGATCCCATTTGTCAGTTTTGGTTTTTGTTGCCAATGCTTTTGGTGTTTTAGTCATGAAGTCCTTGCCCATGCCTATGCCCTGAATGGTATTGCCT
>CAUYLG010000643.1:0-27505 GCA_963573385.1 Cacajao melanocephalus
TTGGTACCTGGAGGATTTTCTACTGTAACTTTCCTACCATATCACTGGAGTCAGAAGTGCAGAATTGGACCTAGCAACTGAAATGTCACTCTGACCCTCAAAAAACTGTTTCAGGGAGGCTGAGGTGGGAGGATCACTAGAATCCAAGAGTTCAAGGTTGCAGTGAACTACGATTGCTCCACTGTACTCTAGCTTGCGTGACAGTGAGAGACGGTGTCTCTAAAAACAGAAGAAAGTAAAATAATACTACAGTATTATGGATGTTTTATATATATATATATATATATATATGTAAAAGGAGCTTTTTTGTATTATCAATTCTTTGCCAATAGAGATGCTTCTCACACACACGTCTTGTCACATGTTGGTCCCTATACTGATAAAAGAGCACCAATCCTTCAGGGAAGCTTCAAATACTCTATGACAAGAAGCTGCGGGCAGTGGCGGTGAGGAAGCAGAAAATCTTCTCTACAGACATTTTATATATACTTGTTTAACCTGAAAATATTATTTTTTTCTTTAATTACAGTTTCCTATATAACCATTAGTGAGCTCCAGTGATGCAAGCCATATTTATTAGACACAGCATGTCAAATAGGAGTTGACAATTACGGTCTCTATCAATACATATTATGCCAGACGGTAATGAGCCATCCACAAAGGGCTAGCTATCCAAAATAATCATGCTGCTTTCCAGAGAAATGTCGAAGAGGTTATGGTTTATTACACAGTGCTCATTAGATATACAGTGGCAGCATTAGCAACTTTTCCTTCCTTTGCGTCTCATTTAAGGATCTGCCCCCACAAGCACAGTCAAATTAGTACACAAGGTTAAAACCATTATGCCCAGAAAAAATTAAGTTGCATTTTATTTTACAGTAACGGTGGATCAAAGGTCCTTGGAATCTACTATTTGCAGAACCATTATCTAACACAGAATATTAACAGAAGGGAAAAAAAAGCAATGACCTGCCAGCACGGCTTGGACAGGAACAAAGGCAGACTGCTTGAAATAAGCAAATACCATTTTACTCAATTAAGTATCCCTATAAAAACTACTTTTAAAGTAACACTAAGGTTGTGACATCAACTGACAAAAGTCACAAAATTAAAGTTAATGAAGTACCAACTTATATTTTAAAATGTCTTGTTTACATCAACTTGAAAAATTTGAGACTCTGTCTCAAATTTTCCTTCCTCTCCAGCCAGGTACCAGGCTGGAGTGCAGTGGCACAATCTCGGCTCACTGCAACATCTGCCTCCCGGGTTCAAGCCATTCTCCTACCTCAGCCTCCCGAGTAGCTGGGACTACAGGCGCATGGCACCATGCCCAGCTAATTTTTGTATTCTTAGTAGAGACGGGGTTTCACCATGTTGGCCAGGATGGTCTCGATCTATTGACCTCGTGATCCGCCCACCTCGGCCTCCCAGAGTGCTGGGATTACAGGCTTGAGCCACCGCGCCGGCCTGCTATACTTATTTTCTTAAGAAGATAACCCATTTTCTTATTTTTATAGCAAACCCACATTTATTCAATATTTAATAAAATAGAATTTGCAGACATATAACTATTATAACTAAAAGATGTGATCAAGGAGGCAGATCTTGGAATAAGTTACAAAAATTTAAATAAATATTGCAAAATAATAGATACTTAATGGATTTTGCCAAACCAGCAGATAACTGGTTAACAGCATCTGACTTACTGGCAGGATAAACATTTGTAGCAAAGAAATGTTTTGAAGAGATTTCTAAAGTCCTGATTGGACTTCTATTAATAAAATATTAAAATTCATTACAGTTAGAATAATATTCCAGATGTACTTTTCCACATTTTATTATTAACAGACCTCAGTTGTAGTGATTATTCAAGGACCCCTTCCTTTCATTTAATGAACAATTACTGAGGGCTGTCATGTCAGACCCTGAGACAGATTCTGAGAATTCATTCAAAAGAAAAAAAAAAAGAATGAAAAGCCTATCTCTGTGCTTGAGAAGCTCATAGCCAGTAAGTGAAGGATTTGCACAGGAAACCAAATGATTTCAATCGTGGGCAATAATTGCCGTCTCAGAAGTAAATACAGGTTGTAAGGGAGCCCAGATGAAAAGGACCTAATTCAAATCTTGATGAGTAAGGTAAGGATTACCCAGGGAAGCAACAACTAAAGTGAGACCTAAAGGAGAATTCTACCCAGTGAGAACTGTAGGGGACAAATACACTGGGAAGGTGGGTGAGCAAGAGAGAGGGGGCTGGGGTGGGATCATTTACCTCAGATTATCACAATACACAGTTTCAGGACTCTTTTAAAAATGTTCTTCCTAATTAGAAGAAAACATCTTGAAGTTGGATTGATGGACTTTAGTCAGTAAGACAGTTCTAGAACAGTTTGGATCATATTTTTTAAAAAAAGTATGTTACAGAAGAAAAATCCCTTGTCAGGTCCACATATGGTCAAATTTCAGAGTGGATGAATGTATTATCCATTTAATGTTAACTGTAAGTCTGACTGAATAACTTGTCATCATCAAATTTTGAATTTCCATTAGTTGTTCTTCTTAATCTTTACCCCCACAAATGAGGTAAGCATCGTTGTCCCTTTCCCCTTAAACTTTCAAAAGGATGAGCTATATGTAACAGCATCACTTTAATTTTTCTAATATCTTATATGTCTAATATGTGTGTACACTACTGAAACATCTGTAAAATATAATAAACTTTTAGAGAGCAGAGGACAGATTTATTTAATTCTTTTGTTATGGTATTCAGTATAGTTCAGGTGTAATCAGATACTTACAAAAGCTTGTTTTTTTTATAAATGGAAATGCCATTATGTTCTAGTACAGCTACTCTATATGGCTATGGTCTACAATACAGTGGATTCTTGAATGGATTGTTAGGTGGTTTTGAGGCATTTAGAGTAGTATCATGGTAGCATGATAGTAATACTCATGTTCTTCTTCCTTTTTTCTTTTTTTTTTTAACAGATTTCCTTTTTTTGTGTGAATATTGGGCTTTTCCAAAGTCGGCCCTACATATCTACTCTGATTTAGCTTTTTAAATGAGTGCCGTTCTCCCTTCCTCAACAGTGTTTTAATTCAGCAGTATTTAACTTACCAACACTTTTCACTTAATAAACAAAAAACATATAGACTCCAAAGATTTTTTTAAAAACTAAACATAAACTACATCCATAGCTTTGTGGATATTGTGTACACACAACTCTGCATAAATGATTGCAGCATTATTCCTGGCTTTGAATTTTGCTTGAGTTTTCTTCTACCAGAAAAAGCTTCTGGTAACCAGAAATCACGAAAGGTAGAGATAATCATGAGATGTCAATCATAATAAAAAACCAAGTTATGTTGTTGAACTACAGAAAAAGAAAAAGCAACTAGGACCCATGCTGGTCACTACTGCTCTAAGTTCATTTCAATACTACCTATAATTATGAATCCAAGGAATAAACCAAGACTAAGCCTGCTGAGGGCGGAGACAGGCGTATGGCCAGCCTCTCCTCCAGGGCATCCAGCAGTTCTGTCAGAGCAGCCATTTTGTCAGTGTGTCTCTTTCTTTCCACTGCTCTAGGATCTTCAATTTATTCATTTGCTGTCACCTCTGCCTTATTCCAGAGGGTTTAAATGGTTTAAGTATTATTAGATGATGTTCAATAACAGAGAAAAAGCACAACCAGATGCGGAGAAAACATGAGACAAAGGTGTGACAAGAGACAAAGCATGATAAACTGAGAGGGCAGAAAATGGGAAGGGGGCAGGGAGACACGCAGAGTGATGAGGGAATAGTATGAATTACAGACTTCAATGTAGCCCCCAGAAATAAAGGCTTCTTCTGTGTGTGACGAGCCTATTTTATCTCAAAATATAAAGCTGTGTAAAATTTAGGTTTGATGACCATGCGTTCTGCAAAGACAGCACACAGATTACAAACTTGCCTGACCTCCCAGTTTTAGGAAAAATGTGGAATTCTGTCCCTGGACACCATCAGGGCTTTGGATTACATCTCCGACTCCTTATTCTCTGGATAAAAATAAAAGCTCTCAATATAATATTCATCATTTTAAACAATAATATGCAGGTCACCTTTTACCATTTGAAAATGGCACCAAATTAGTAAAGGTCACCATTTCTACAGCAAAAAATAATGTGAGCACTTTACTGCTTGATGGCACTATCTAGATTAGTGATCCCCAGTTTGGGGTACCCAGATCGTTAAGCGTTCTTTACAGTAAATGATGAGTTCTTCACAGAGGTGAGTAATTTTCCCCTTTCCAAAATGTCTAAGGAAAGCAATGTATTCTCCTTTTCCCCAGATAAAGTAACATCTGTTAACAAAAATTTTAATTTTCTTTAATTTTGTACTCATTAATAAGATGCAACAGTGGTTATCTTGTGGTCATCAGCTCAGATTGGCAGTTACAAGCTTATCTAATAAAACGGAACATCAAGGAATCATCATTTTATATATAAAGTGTCTGGTAAAGACCCTTTTTTAAACAGGGGTGGGAGAATAAAAAAGGAATCCTGAGTAGTAAAGAGGTTGGGAGGTTATCATAACAAAGTCTATACTGGCTAATTTCCCTCCACTTTTCCTTGACCACCCAGCTTCTTTCACCAAGGCAGTCTAAGAGGAGGTAGCTATCTACTTCAACAACAGCTTTAACAGGAGACCAGAAGAGGTCAGTGGAGAGCAGCACTAGGCACCCATCCTCCCACCCAGGGGGCTGAGCTCCAGAAGATCCCAGGTCCCTATTTACCCAAAAAAGCAGCAGCTATGAAAATGGAACAAATTGTTATATTCAATTTTTTACTTTGACACAATCAGAGATGACCATAAGTCTGTTGTAACAGTTAGCTTAAAAAAAAAGATCTGAAGTAGGAAATGAAAAACTTTTTCCATGTTGTTGTAAAAGGTAAGTTTAATACCAAAGAGTTCCTTGAAGAGGACAATGACAATAAAAATGATAATGGCTTGATACTGACATAATCTTATTTCCTCTGAGATAGCAATCCATTATTTCTTAAAAACATGAGTTCCAAGTGCACAAAAATTCCCATTTAAATATACTCAGTATCAGCTGGGCGTGGTGGCTCATCCCTGTAATCCCAGAACTTTGGGAGGCAGAGGCAGGTGGACTGCCTGAGCTCAGGAGTTTGAAACCAGCCTGGGCAACATGGTGAAACCCCATCTCTACTAAAAATACATAATTAGCCAGACATGGCGGTGCATGTCTGTAATCCCAGCTACTTGGGAGGCTGAGGTAGGAGAATCACTTGAACCGGGAGGCAGAGGTAGCAGTGAGGCAAGATTGTGCCATTACAGTTCAGCCTGAGTGACAGAGTGAGACTATGTCTCACACACACAAACACACACACCCACACACACACACACACATACACTATCTGATTATTTGTGATATGAAAAAGAGAATGTGCAATAAGCAGATTAATAAGAACAGGTCAAGTACTACAGAGTTCCCAGTTTCTAAATAAATTCTAAAATCAGAAAGTGGAAAAAATGTTTTCTGAATGTTCTAAATATTTAAATACAAATGTTTCTTCTCTTATACCTTCAGGGAGTGTAAACTAAATAGAAAGTTCTCCCTACTCCCCACATTTAAAGCTGAAGAATTAGAAGGAAAAACACTATATAAACATTTAAACACCAGTTGCAGTGTTTTTACTTGCCCTCCTCAGAACTTCCTTCATTGAAGGTACAGTACCTAAAAGTCAGCTTTAGCTTCCTTCCCACACCAATAGAGGTCATGATCTGGGGCGTATTGATTGAGAATAAACTTGTAATAGTATACCAGGCACAGAAAGAATGCCAACCACAAAAGAGAATGTAGTACCTAACGTTAGGGGCCTTATGAATTTAGTAAGGGAATCAATAAAATTAGAGAATGCTAAGGAGGGACCTAAAATGGGTGAATATATTCAACAGATAACAGAGAGGTCCAAGTTACCTTGCCTACCCCTCTAATTGTTTTTGAGGAAGATCAACTTTCAGCCAAAGTGCTGCAGACAATATAAAACAAAGTTTGAGTAAAGTACCTTCGGAAATAACAAGTTGCCTATAAACCACTGCAGATGTGTCAGAAACAAATACGGGTTTTGCAAAGTTAAAGCCCTAAACTGAATTAAACCCTAATAATTTTTATTATTACATTTTAATTCCCTGACAATTCTGATTTTTCAGCTTATTGTTTTTGTTAAATTAAAACTGCTCTGGCCTATCTATAGAGAGAGATAAAAAGCAAATCCTATTTTTTAAAGCTCTGAGTTGAATGGTAAAAAACTAAATACAAAAAAAAAATGGGTTTTAAGTGCAAAGTATCCTTCCACTGTTGCCAGAAAACAAGTAACAAAGGGGAGTCAAGTAATTTAACAGCCATATTTTCTCACTCGCCTTCATTGGGAACACAGTCATTTGCATGGCATAATAAGCTGTAAATTATAAACATTTTTACATAGCCTGCTGCAAGGAAAAGTCTGCCAGCTTTCTACTATATTGGATAGCGTTCAAGTGATTAACCATAGCTTTGGAAAAAATGGGTGGAAACTTGTTTTGTGTTGCAGTTTGTTGGTTCTCTTATGTACAGCCTCAAAAAATCCATTACATCATTATTTGCAATAAATATGTAAGTAATTGTTATAGAATAATAGAAGCTCCATATTACCACAGGGTACAAATTACCCATGGACAAGAGAAAATCTTGTAGGTGCATAATCATCCAAGTATTTCCTTGAAATGCTGTCTCTAATGAGTAGGGAATGTAATGGTTTTCAAAAATAACAAAATTTGCAGCACTGAGCATTTCAGGACTAATGACAAATGAAATATGCTTTACTCTTTGTCTACAGGGAAAGCCCATTAGACAGAATATCTGCTTAGGGCACAAGTCTATTTTAAAAAAAGGTTCGTGTGTCAAAGAAAATACATAAATACCTTTATTTCACAACATATAAAGAATAAATCTGTGAAAGGAAACATGTAGTAAAAGAGATATGGCCTGCAAACATAAACATTTTTATTTTTAAATTGTATAGAGCCCCACCAAATCCATATTCAACCCCCTAAGGAAACTGTGTCTCAATAAATCAACAATAATACATGGAGCATTTGAGGGCCCACCATATTGTTAGGGCTTTCGAGGTCACAGAAAAAGTCTATAACATGCTTTCTGTCCAGTATACAATTCCACACCACAAAACTTAGAACATAAAGATTTGTGTTCTGTGCTGAGGCTGTCAAGATGGCTAAGAAAGTATACGTAAGACACTCTAATCCACAGGTTGTCCGCAGTAATGGAAAGAGCATGAATTCTATGGTCAAATGGGATTTGAAACTTAGCTCTGTGATTTTCTTACACTGTAAACTTGAGCATGTTATTAAATTCTCTAAGCCTGTTTCCCAAGAAAAGCAATCTCTTAACCAATGTTAAGTATTACATAAATGTGCTAATATATATAAAGAATATGGAACAGTAGCAGACTTATAGAAAACTCTATGTGTTAGCTATAGTAATAATTATATTTCTGTATTTATTATAGTCAGCTTTGCACACAGCAGGTGTTCAATAAATGTTTGATGAATGAATCAATGAGCAAAGGAACAAATCTAGCAGAGGGACAAGATAAGTATACAGATATATAAGATAGACAAGAAGTGCCTCAAAGGTACAAAATGTAAGAGGCCTCGGTGGTAGGAAAGGTGACAGGTTGGAAGATGATTAAGATACAGGCCCTGACTTCTAGAAGGTAATGTTTTGTAAGAAAACATATACCATAAATCAGTCATTACAAAACAGTGTGTTAAGTATTCTAAGATTTCACAGAAATCTTAAAATATATTCTAGCTCTAATTGCACCATGGCTTTTCCTGGAGTGTCCCAATCCTATATGTTCATGAGTAGATATGCTTCACTTTCTATAAGCCACAAACTGAGGAGCTGAGATGGGGGACCAGTGCTCAGTGCTGTCCTTATTTCCTCCTCATATTGGTGAAAAACACTGTTCCTTTGAAACCAGCTTAACTTCCACCATCACGCCTCTTTTCTGTCCCTCTACATGTATTGAAGTCTTTAGCAACTTGCTCAGTCCTGTTGTTCTTGTTGACTTCAATCACGTGAACTGCCTACCCTATAGTTTTTCAATCTACTCAATTCAACCACCTTCACTGTATTCTGTCAAACCCACTTGCAGACACAACTGGAACACAGCCATTCAGAACTGTTCCGCTTTTGAAATCTCCATTTGGATATTCAACTTTCCATCTACAATCTACTGTCTTTTCAGCTCTCTCATTGCATTGTCACTTCCACCCCTGCAATCTGATTTATCATGACCTCCAGTCCCTTGATCAATACTTTCTCACTAGTTTTGGGCTCTCTCAACCTTACTTCCCACCTGATGGGGCCTAAATAATCATATTAGATCAATTATACTCTTGCACATACCCTTTTCTTGGTGAAAAAGAAAAACACTGATCATTCTTTTATCTGCTTCACATCCACTCTAGGGCTGCTAGGAATTGCCTGTTGCTGTTAAGGAATTTGTATTTAATCCTGTAGGGAATGCAACTGAAGAAAAAAGGATACTTTACTCCACTTAAAAAACTTGAGGCCAGGCCAGGTGTGGTGGGTCATGCATGTAATCCCAGCACTTTGGGAGGCCAAGGCAGGCAGATCACTTGAAGCCAGGAGTCTGAGCCCAGCCTGACCAACAGTGAAATTCTGTTTCCACTAAAAATACAAAAAAATTAGCCGGGCATAAAGACACACACCTGTAATTCCAACTAGTTGGGAGGCTGAGGCACGAAAATTGCTTGAAGCTGGGAGGTGGAGGTTGCAGTGAGCTGTGATCAGGCTACTGCACCCTAGCCTGGGCGACAGAGCTAGACTCTGTCTCAAAAGAAAAAGCAAACAAACAAAACAACATCAAAAAAACTCGAGGCCAGGTGTGGTGGCTCACATCTATAATCCCAGCACTTCTGGAGACCCAGGTGAGTGGATTACTTGAACCTAGGAGTCTGAGACAAGCCTGGGCACCACAGCAAAAACGCCTCTTTACAAAAAATACAGAAACAGTAGCCAGACATGGTACATGCACCTGTAGTCTCAGCTACTCATTTGAGTCCGGGATGTTGAGGCTGCAGTGAGCCACGATCATTCCACTGCACTCCAGCCTGGGCAATAGAGGGAGACCCTGTCTCAAAAAACAAAAAAGAAAAATCTTGAGAAGAGGAGGGAATGAGGGAAATCTTAACAACAGAAAAGGGAGACTCAAGATTCCAGTAACTACAGAGAGGGAGGATGCCAGGATTAGAAATAACCAAGCAGAGAATCTGCCCTCTTTGCCTCTATTACCAACACCACCCACCTTCAGGGGTGAGAAGGAAAGTCCAAGAGCAGTGAGGAAGACATTTTCTCAGGCACTAAGCCACCGACAGATGTCAGCTCTCACCTATCATCTTATGTGAGGGGTGTTAAAGACTACCTACCTTTAGTTAAACAAAGGGGTTATCAGTGGACATGGGTGGATTGTGAATCCAATGGTGAATACGGAAATAGCTCTAGTAGTTAAGTTATAGCAAAAGAGTTTTGGAAAGAAAATTACATCAATAGCAAGGTCAGGAAGACTCTAGATACATACATTGTTTCCTTACCTTCTCACTTGAGGTCAAAGACTATTTCTTATTCATATTTGCATTTCTTTCAGTGTCCAGCGTTGTGCCTTGCAGAGACAGGAGGTAGTCAGGATGACTTACACTGGACCACAGGGTAGTTGAACCTAGCTAATGTGTACCCAGTTAGTTAAGCTCCTGGTTTGAAGCCTATTATTGCCCCTGCTTTACAGATGAGTAATTTTAAAGAGTTATTAAGTAACTTACTTAAGGTCAAATAACTAATTAATTGCAGAATTGAGATGAGAACCCAGATCCCTGGCCCTTCATCCATGCCTTTATTATGACACACTGTTTACCACTGAGATGCCTTCCGTTTGAGTTCAAAGGATCACCATTAAGTCATGAAGCTACTAAGCTGACTCTGCCAATAAAACTAACATTTTAAGTGATCTGCAGGATTTCTATCATATGATGAATCCCCCAAATGAAGCACTGTTTAAAATGTAGAATTAGACACCGGATAGTGCCTTTAACTTTGGCTACTTACTAGTCAACATACAACGCTTCTTTAAGAAAAGGATTTTAAAATAGTTTACCATTAACAAAAAAATTTGTGCAGCTTTTTTTTTGCTGTGACAGATTAGGCAGGCTAATCTATATCATGTTATTTACATACAATAAACTAACTCAGTTGAGTAGATTAGTAGGTGAGCCCACCTACTTTTTGTGGTTAATTACACGGTTTTGTAAGACGCTGATCTTATTTTGCGTTTTTCCAAAAGCTCTGGTGAAGTAATGACTCCTGACTTACAGTATGTTAAACATAAAGAGCCTTCCCTTTTCTTGCTCAACATATAATTGCTGCATTTGCGCATGCTGTGTAAGTTGAACATAACAATAAAAACTTAATGAAGAAAATAAATACTGGTTGTAATGAATTAGTAATATTACTAGATTTGTATCTGGAGTTCTACTGTTGTTAAGTAGAATACAATCAATAGGAATATGTAATCAAATTGCACATGCTTTCATCTCTTGAGATTTCTCTGAAAAGGAGCTGAGATATCTTTAGAAAATTATTTTCAAAAGCCTACACTAAACTCAATTATTCTGCATAATCATTTAAAATCACTGTCAATAAGAGCTCCTCATTTTTAAGGTTCTTGTAGTACAAAAAGATATGTTTCTTAAATAGGGTTTTATTGCTTTACAAGTATGAAATATAACTTTTTCATTTTTAAATTTAGTTATACAAAATAACATGAATAGGTTGTTTGTTAAAAAACTGAAATACTACAAATAAAGTCTCCTTTAGACTATTCCCTTATACTTGTTTCCAAACCTCTCCAACCCCCTCTTTCTTCAACCACTGTTATTAGCAGGTGAATGAGATTCCTTCCAGACTCTGTTTGCATTCACATGTTATCTTAAAAATAAAACCATAACTGATTTTTAAAATGCTACATATTTCAATATTACTTATTTCATGTTTATATAATTGACCTTACAATAAATAACATGATCAACATGTTCTGCCTTAAACCTCATTTCTTAAGATGTTTTTTGATTTGATCAGTCCCCAGGGGAAATATAGTTTGTTAATTTTGTTTGGCATTTTTAAGTGCTAGACGAATTCTAATGTGTGGAATGAAGGTGAGGATTGATAGATAGTCACAGCCTATTGTTACTATAATTAGAAGTCATCAGATGCTAATTAGTACCACATTAAAATGATAAATTATGAACTACAATATTTGCAGCTGAGACCAAGTCCAATTCCCTAAATTTAAAGGTTTATAAGGGGGAAAAAAAACTGGTCTCTTTCACAGCTTTTCATATTCTCCACTTCTCTCCTTGTTTCACACAGGCCTCCAAATACTCCATCACTTCCTCTAACACCACAGTAAGTAACCAATTTTCACTTAGAGGAGAAAGTAATGTTAAGATCTGTAATTTGATTTTAAGATGTTTTCTAGCTTTAACTTATAGTTATGTTTATAATGCTTTTTGTGATAAGTTCTCCAAGCCCAACAATTACCTTAGTATGTACAGGTGCTTCTTGACCTACAAGGTAGTTATGTCCTGAAAAACCCATTAAAAAGTTGAAAAATTTTAAGTTGAACCATGGTAAGCCAGGGACTACCTGCATAACATTAATTTAACCTTAATTAGAGTAGAGTGAAGAATTAGCACAAATGCCGAGAAATTGATAATGTCCATTTAAACAGATGGCAAATTTTAAAAAGCTAAAGATAGCATTTTACTTCCTTCTTGCTTTTATTAAAAAAATTTATAGTTTATGCATTTTCACAGGATATTTGATCTGGTCAAAGAGGCCAAAGGATAAAAGTTCAGGTCAGCCCAGGGACTCCAAAGCCCTCATTCTAATTACAGGATAGAGTTTCTAAGCTAACTACCTGTTCATGTCTTTTGTCCATGTTTGTGTCATAATTTTCTTCTTCTTCTTCCTGATTTGTAAGATTTTCAACTGATTTGTAGGTTACAACTTGGCTTTCGGTCCTTGTAGTAAATATTTTTATAATTTGGGCTCTGTCTTTTGACTTCATGGGAATTAGAGTTACTTTTTAATGCAGTCAAATGTGTTAATCTTTTCTTTTATAGTGTCTGAGTTTTGGAACTTTTTCATAAAGCCCTCTCTGCTCTGAGATTGAATATTACTACTACTAGTGAGAATAATTTAGCCACAATCGAGTGGTCATTGCTATCTATATGCTAGAAACATGCTGAATGCTGGGGTAATGTGGATAAAATATAATTATCTAAACCATGTTTATATTTGGAGACGGAGTCTCACTCTGTCACCCAGGCTGATGTGTAGTGGCACAATCTCGGCTGACTGCAACCTCCACCTCCTGGGTTCAAGCGATTCTCCTGCTTCAGCCTCCTGAGTAGCTGGGACTTACAGGCATGTGCCACCATGCTCGGCTAATTTCTTTCATTTTTTTGTATTTTTTTTTTTTTTTGAGACAGAGTCTCACTCTGTCACCCAGGCTGGAGTGCAGTGGCACGATCTTGGCTCACTGCAACCTCTGCCTCCCAGGTTCAAGTGATTCTCCTGCCTCAGCCTCCTGAGTAGCTGGGATTACAGGTGTGAGCCACCATCCCCCTTTAATTTTTGTATTTTTAGTAGAGATGGGGTTTCACTATGTTGCTCAGGCTAGTCTCGAACTCCTGACCTCATGATCTGGCTACCTCAGCCTCCCAAAGTGCTGGAATTACAGGCATGAGCCACCGTGCCTAATTTTTTTTTTTTTTTTTTTAAATTTTTAGTAGAGATGGGATTTCACCATGCGGGCCAGGCTGGTCTCAAACTCCTGACCTCAAGGCATCCGCATGTCTTGGCCTCCCGAGTAGCTGGGAAAACAACAAAGTGAAACCCCATCTCTACTAAAAATACAAAAATTAGCTGGGCAAGATGGTGCGTGACTGTAACCCTGGCTACTCAGACTACTCAGGAGGCTGAGGCAGGAGAATTGCTTGAACCGGGGAGTCAGAGGTTGCAGTGAGCCGAGATCACACCACTGCACTCCAGCCTGGCAACAGAGTAAGATTCTGTCACACACACACACACAAAAGTTAATATGTCTAGAACTCTTGGAACAGTGCCTCAAACATAGAATATGTTTCACAAATGTGGTTTCTTATTGCCATTCCAGATCTCTGTCATACTGCTACATGGCTGTAGATTTCCTACTCCTTCAGAGCAGGCCCTTAGCTTTGTATACCTTTATAGCTCACCAGTGCCTTGCTCATAGTATTCATTTAAATCTCTATCTGGATGACTGGATCTTCTGTATAACATAAGTGTTCTAGACTGAAACAGACATTTGAAACAAATGTTTAGCAGTATAAGTATTTTTTTTTTTTTTTTTGAGACGGAGTTTCACTCTTGTCACCCAGACTGGAACGCAATAGCAGGATCTCAGCTCACTGTAATCTCCGCCTCCGGGATTCAAGGATGCCAGTTATATTGAATTAGGGCTCATTCTAATGACTTCATTTTGACTTGATTAGCTGTATAAAAATCCTCTCTCCTAATAAGGTCACATTGTGAGATATTAGGGATTAGGACTTCAACACATGAATTTTGGGAGGATAAAATTCAATCCATAGCACCTACATACATAATGAAGCTAGTCTCTTTTCCATAAATTCATACAATCATGTAACAGTTATGTAATGAGTGCCTATTAATTACAATGTTGGTACTGTTCTAGGCCCTGCTAGGTACTTCTACACTCCATGTCTTTGTGGGGTACAGAAGCAGGGCATGGTGGCAACTGCCACCCGTAATCCTGGCTACTTAGGAGGCTGAGGCAGGACAATTGCTTGAACCTGGAAGGCGGTGGCTGCAGTGAGCCGAGATTGTGCCACTTCACTCCAGCCTGGGTAACAAGGCGAGACTCTGTCTCAAAAAAAAAGGAAAAAGGAAACATTTGCTGCTGTCAACAGATAAGCCCTAAAATTTAACTGGCTTAATAAATGGATTTTTCTTCTCTTCTCATACATCAAGTCTGTATGGATATTTCTGATGGGCAAGTGGCTCTCCTTCAAGAGTAATTCAGGGACACAGACAACTTCCATCTTGAATGGGTGACTTCCCAGATCATCTGCTTAAGGAGTATTACAAATGCAACATTTTTATGGCCAGGAAATAGTAAATATCACTTCTGCTCATACTCTATTGGCTAGATCTCAGTCACATGGCCAGCCAACTGCACAGGGAAGCTGAGAAATGTAGTCCAGTTTGGTATTCAAGAAGAAAATGTGTTTGGCATACTTGCTTCAGTCTCTTCTACCAGTTAAGGTGCTGGGAAACTTCAGAAAATGAAAGTTGAGTGTAAATATGTTCAGTCTGTGGTCTGTTTTTTAACTACTAGTTAGAAAAGATTGGGCCGGGCGCGGTGGCTCACGAGGTCAGGAGATCGAGACCATCCTGGCCAACGTGGTGAAACCCTGTCTCTACTAAAAATACAAAAAAAATGAGCTGGATGTGGTGATGCATGCCTGTAGTCCCAGCTACTCAGGAGGCTGAGGCCCAGAAGGCGGAGATTGCAGTGAGCCGAGATTGTACCACTGCACTACAGCTTGGGCAACAGTGCAAGACTCCGTCTCGAAAAAAAAAAAAGAAAAGATTCAGTCAATTCTTGATAAAACAACAGAGAAAGCAGAACCATCAGCCAAAATATTCATATAAATTTCTGTAAACTTAATAATCATATCAGGAGAAAAATCTATACTTTTTAATATTATGCATTATATATTGCAATGAACTATCTTTTGTATACAAAATAAAAATATGCTATCACTAATAGAATGGGAAATTGTAAACATTTTCTTGATTGCGGCTAGGGATACTTGTAAATTTGGTCATACTTTTTTGACTGGCTTTGCAACCAATTTTTAAAAAGCCAAGGTTAGTGGAATAAACCTAACGCCCATAGGCTTGTTGGCAAAAGGCTATGGTGAACGTTTATGGTACATTTTTATAAATGTGGCTTTCTTGCCTGTTTTTCAGAATGTAGTTATTACATTTTAGCCTAAATTCTGCCTCTCCTGGCTGTTAAATGATTAGTTCACTAGACATATCCAGAAGCATCAATTATATCCTTAGGCCAAACAAAAAAGATCACCTAACTCCCATTTGGTCATTCAGGTAATTTACTCAGGTCTCATTATCTGATACCAAAGTCAAGTTTATGAGAGAAAAAATACCACAGAATAAATCCCAGCAGTTTGAAGGTGAATTAAAAAGCTCCCAAATCAGTATTTCTCTCAAATGTTAAATAATTCACTGTGGCATTATAGATACAAGCCTCCAGCAAAAGTTACACTTGAACAATTAACGAAGCAAGAGCTAAACAAATGACTTCAGGGGTAGAGAAACAAATTAATGGTTTCTCATAGTACTATACCAAATTACTTTTTCACATTAACAAGTGTGTAAAACACCCAAATACCCCAATGACTTACTAGATGAAGTTTGATTATAGAAAATCGCCTGGATTTACATGCCAGGATTATTTCCTAAATGTAATTGTGGATTCTATACACTTGAGTATAAAGCCCATTTATGTTATTTGGAAAGGTTTCATGTTCACAATGTACCCCTACTGTTTTCCAAAGTTCTTTTAGTCAAATTGCTTGGATTACAATGATCATCTACCAACAAGTTATGTGAAGGACTAAAAGCAATGCAATAGTTTCCCAGAGGCTAGATAAGAACTTAGAAACAAAAGGTTACATCACAGTGCACCATGTGCATACAGATTAATTGCCCCTGCTGAGTAGAAAGAGTATACACTTTCAGATAAAAGTGGGATTTCAAGTCCAATTCTATCACTTTCTAGCTGAAAGATTTCAGATTGGTCTTAACCTGATTATTAGCAATCTCTTCTGTAAAATGGGAATAATTTACTGATGTCACAGATATTTATTGAACATTTACTATGTATCTATGTATCAAGTAATATTTGCAAGGATTATTTTAGGATTAGAGATAATAAAACATAGTAGGGCTCATTATCTGTACGTGTGGTTATCCAAATTACAAGCAGATGACTAACAAGAAAGGGTCAAAATCAGCAGACTAAAAATCAGTGGAATTCCTAACAGAAAACAGAGGTACAGGGGATACAAGGCAATGTGAGGTCCATTTGCTTTCCAGCAACTAACAGGTAATTAGTACTTATCTAAATTTTTATATATTTTCTCTAGTTATCTCAACTAAACTTAGCCAAGAGTTTTCTACAAAATTTATAAAGTAAACTTTTTTTTTTTTTTTTTTTGAGACAGGGTCTCGCTCAATTGCCCAGGCTGGAATGCAATGGCACAATCTCAACTCACTGCAACCTCTGCCTCCAAGGCTCAAGCGATCCTCCCACCTCAGCCTCCTGAATAGCTGAGACTACAAGCATATGCCACCATGTCTGGCTAATTTTTTATATTTTTTGTAGAGACAGGGTTGCTCCATGTTGCCCAGTCTGGTCTCAAACTCCTGGACTCACACTATCCATCTGCCTCAGCCTCCCAAAGTGCTGGGATTATGGACATGAGCCACCACACCCAGCCTCTAAGGTAAACTTTTGAGCTCTAATTCAAGCTGATTTTGGGGAAGGATGTAGATATACTAAAGTTGTGCCAAAGAGTTTTCCATTTAAAAGTTTTTAAAGATATACTTACAAGAAGATGACTTTTTTTGACATACTAATTCAATGGCTAGTCTGATCTATAACTGAACTATATATGTTTTGAAATAGACTAGAAAGGTAGAATGGAATCAAGAATTAAAAAAACAACCATGAGGTTTGGAGGGAAGATGAGAACTACAGTTAGAGCTTCAACTCTCCCCATTACCAGCTGTGTCACCAGAAAAAGCCTCAAAAATTTTCAGTCTCAGTTTTCTTGAGTAAAATAAGCATAACAACTCTTACTTTGGTATTATTATAAGAACCAAATGGAATAGCTGTCATAAAAATACTTAGTAACCTAAAAGAACTAAACAAATTAAACTTACTAGCCATGATTGTGCCACTCAACCTCCTGGGCTCAAGCAATCCTCCTGCTTTAGCCTCCTGAGTAACAGGGACTACAGGCACACACAACAACAATCAGCTAATTTTTAAATTTTTTGTAGAGATGTCGAGGGTGGGGGGTCTCACCATGTTGTCCAGGCTGGCCTCAAACTCCTGGCCTCAAGTGATCCACCAGCCTTGGCCCCACAAAGTGCTAAAATTACAGGTGTGAGCCACTGAGCCCAGCCAACAAGGTATCATTCTGAATAGATTGAAAAATCACAAATACTGAACTAAGTGACACAGAGGTCTCTACAGAGACACAATGATACATAATAAGGGGAGGGATAACTGATGAATAGAAAAATTTAAATACCCAAGGTAGAAATGAAAGTATTTCACACAAACGTATGAAGAAATTTACCAGAGTTATGTGTAGAGTTGGTCAAGACTATCACTTATTATGAACAAAAATCCATTTTTAACCTTATATTTTAATCTTTGAATCAAAGAATGACAAAGAATTAAATAGTGATTTCCACTGACCTTTGTCCAGTAACAGAAAACACAATGTAGAGAGCAATATCAAAAGACTAATAAACTCTTCTTACCATGAGTAGATCCCACTGACCATGTCATAGTTCTGACATGAAGCGTTGCCGCTGCTGGGCCCAGCTGCTTTAGAGATAAGGAGCACCACCAAGCCCCTCAGCTGTAGGCTATTCTGGCTATCATGTACAAGCCCCCTGCCAACACATAAAGAAGGAAGAAGATTAATATACCCTCACAGGATCATCATAACTTAGAAAACTGCTACAAAGATGCCCATACTTCAAAAACTGGACAGTGAGACTTACTGATAAGAAATAGGGCCAGGGTTAAAATTAATGTGAGGATGCCATGAGTTCAGGAAACAACTAGAGAAATCTATGGCTGGGTTGTTGTTTTTGAGATAGGGTTTTGCTCTGTCACCCAGGCTGAGTGCAGTGGCACAATCTCATCTCATTGCAGCCTTGACCTCCTGGGCCTAAGCGTTCCTCCCACCTCAGTCTCCCTAGCAACTGGAACTATAGGCGTGCACCACCATGCTCAGCTAATTAAAAAAAAAAAAAATTACAGAGACAGAGTCTTGCTATGTTGCCCAGACTGGTCTTGAACTCCTGGACACAAGCAATCTTTCTGCCTTAGCCTCCCAAAGTGCTGGGATTATAGGCATAAGCCACCATGTCCAGCCCATGGCTAGTTTTAAAAGTAACAATCTCGCTGGATGCAGTGGCTCACACCTGTAATTCCAGCACTTTGGGAGGCCAAGGTGGTTAGATGAGCCTAGGAGCTCCAGACCAGTCCGGACAAGATGATAAAACCCCATTTATACAAAAAAATAGAAAAATAAGCCAAGCATGGTGGCACGTGCCTGTAGTCTTGGCTACTCAGGAGGCTAACGTGGGAGAATCGTTTGAGCCCAGAGCTGGGGGGGATGATAAGGCTGCTTTGCCCCTAAAGCCTCCAAACAGAAATTTTTAAAAGGGCCCCTTTTTACCCTGCATTAGCTTCAAAATAAGACAAATCATTAGGTTCTCTGCAAAGTAACAGCTATAGCTTTCTCTGCTTATATTTTGTCCTTAACCAAGTAGGCAATCTTCAGCAAGTTAAAATGATTTTAACTGATTTTAAAAAAGAAATTCTAATTTCCTAGGAAAAGGAAGTTAAAGTAGTACAGTTACATCACAACAGAAACAAATAATCATTAGAAATGTCTCAAACTCTTTACTGTCATATAACAATCTGTTTAAATCCTACGAACCTGAATTTCAAGGAGGTTAGGAGGCATCCTATTAGGGAACACGAAAATGTGAAATAAGAGCGTTTTAAAATTTTTTTTGGCTTTGAATTACAACTAGATTCTTATTTATGCATTACCTATAGTGAATCTTTATTCTTCCTTTCTTTTATAATAATATTAAAGAGAAGGTCTGAATTGGCTTTCAATTCTAGAAAAGAAAAAGAGGAAGAGGTGTTGGTCCGGGGGGTGCGGGGACGGAGACTGGGCCTGGTCAGGGATGAAGGATATGATACACGAAGAACTCTAAGAGGCGCGTGTGTGTGTGTGTGTATGTGTGCATGTGTGGTTGAGGCCTGGTTAGGGATGAAAGATATAATACACTAAGAACTCTAAGAGGCAAACCTTGAGACAAGACTGACCAAATCACACTGATATAACAGCTCTGACAACAGTTTTAACCATATCTTCAAACTTCTCAGAGACAGGACTTTTCACATAAGATACACACACACGCACACACACACACACCCCGATAATAATAATAGCAGCAGCAAACACTTATATTGTGCTTTGTATATTGCTTTCTATATACTGGAAACTGTTCTACACGTTTTACTATATATTAACTAAATTAATTCACAACTCTAAGAGGAAGGGACTACAGTTATCCTGATTTTACAGATGGGGAATGAGGCACACAGAGAGATCAAGTAACTTGTGTAAGGTACCATACCTGTTAGGTGGCAGAACCATGACAGAGCCAGGATTTGATACCAGGCCAACAGGCTCTAGAGTCTACATACGCTTTTGAACATTATGCTATGTAGTGATGCTCCATCTGCTTCCTTTGTAGAAGACCATTTGTTACAACAAATTAGAACAGTTGGCTTTAGAACCAGACAAGCCTAGGTCTGAAAAAGTCTTCTGTTATATACTAGCTGTGTGTGTGAATCTAAGGCTAGGACCTCTTCTATAAAATGAGGGTAACAATGTCTACTTTTCATAGTCATTGTATGGAAGAGACAACATGGGTCAAGTACGTAACACTGTGGAAGCACATGGTCAGTGATCAAGTAATCAGCAAATTTCATTTTCTTTCCTTGTTACTTTTTTGTGATCTATTTTTTTCTCAACTCCTACATTTTCTTCCTTCTACTCTGTTTCTCCTTGTAACTCTGAAAAAGTCTTCCCAACTCTATTGGCATATATAATCTCCTACGTTATTTACTTTTCTACCTCCCCAAATAACAAAAGTTAAGGAATTTTTCCCCCTCCCCAATCATTATTATCTCAGTGATAATATTGAAACACCCCTTTCAGAATGCATTACTAAAAAGGTCAGGAAAAGAAGCTGTAATGAACTAGGTGACAAAAATTAAGAGAGCATTCAGAAAAGCACACCTTCTGGCCATTAATTTTCACATAAGTCAGTGGTTAACAATCTGGAGGATAGACTAACAGCTTGAGTAAATTAAATAACTGTTTCCAAAACACCATTTCTTTAAATTTACTTCATTAACACTCTTAAAAAAACAGTACTGATATAAGCGGATAATGCCTACAGCTTAAAAATTAGCTCACTACCAAAAGAATATAAAATTTTGCTCCTGAGGGGAAAAAAAAACAAACCCATGAGATTTTAAACTTACAGAAATAATATGTTTCATGTAGCCCAGGTCATATTTCATCTTCTCTTAAGGGACCCTGACAAGCTGTAGCATAACCAGAAAATGGTGAAATCACATACTGGCACATCTATGAATGCTAGCTTAGAAAATAGTAAAGTTAGTGTTCTCAAACTTATTCAGTCAAAAGTGTAGTGAATGCTCACTACATGCCAGGCTTGGTGCTAAGCAGACAGTAGAGAATATGATGAGGAGTACTGGTAAAATGTGGTCTCTCTTCTTATGGATAGTAGTCTGGATTTAAAAATCACAATAAAGGCCAGGCGCAGCGGCTCACACCTGTAATCCCAGCACTTTGGGAGGCTGAGGCGGGCAGATCACAAGGTCAGGAGTTCAAGACCAGCCTGGCCACATGGCAAAACTCCATCTCTACTAAAAATACAAAAATTAGCCGGGCGTGGTGGAAGGTGCCTGTAATCCCAGCTTCTTGGGAGGCTAAGGCAGAAGACTCACTTGAACCAGGGAGGCAGAGGTTGCAGTGAGCCGAGATTGTGCCATTGCAACTCCAGCCTGGGTGACAGAACAACACTGTCTCAAAAAAAAAAATCACAATAAAATGAGACGTGAATGTTTTAGGGGATGAATAAGGGCTGTGGGAGCACACAGAAGAAGCAACTAACACAATTCAAAGATGTCAAAGAGACTTCCATGAGATCTAAAGGATGAGGAGGAAGTAGCCTAGGAATCTGGGGCAGAGGCGCAAAAGTGTTCTGAAGAGAGAAACAATAGGTGTGGAAGTCGGAAGGAAAGAGAGGAGGACACAGTTTCTAGAACCAATATGGCAGGAACACAGTACGAAGGAAGGAAATAAAGCTGAAGGGGCACAGGAGAGTTGTCTGTTCCTTTATGGAGAGGAGCTAAATCTAGTAAGTACTAATTTTTTTTTCCTTTAGAGACAGGGTTTTGCTATGTTGACCAGGCTACTTTTGAACTCTTGGCCTCAAGTGATCTTCTGGCCTGGCCTCCCAAAGTGCTGGGATTACAGGGTACTGAGCTGGGCTGTAAGTATTAAGAGACTGACGCTAATGGACAGAAACTACAGCAGGCCAATTTTGGCTCAACATAAAGAAATAAAAAATAGAGCAACCTCTGATAATGCTGAGCTGCTTGCTACTAGAGATGTTTAAGAAGCTGCATGGACTCCAATGTAACACGTTAGAGAGAAGCCTGGAATATGCGACATCTGAGGTTGTTTTCTTACTCTGTGATTCTATACGGTCTCACTTTACTACATTTAATTATCTAATACTCCACAATATGGGCAAAAATTGAAAAAGCCTAGTCTTGTCATTAAAGTGTCATAAATGAAAGCAATATTTAGTATTTTATAATCTTTATCATTAGAGTTCTACAGAATTGGGTTTTTTATGCTAATGAACAAAAACATTCATTCATTCAATTAATAAGACTGGATACCTTCTATATATCAAGAATAGTGCTAGGCATAGATGCAATTGTGAGCAAAACCAGACATGGAGCTTGAAGAGCTTACGATCTAATGGAAGAGACTGGTAATAACAAAAGAATCATGAAGAACTGTAAAACTACACTGGTAATAGATGCTACAAGGGAAAAAGAGCAAGCGTACCAGAAGAACTTAGAATAGGGGAACTAACTTTGTCAGGAAAGTCAGTCTTCCTTGAGGAAGTGATGACTGAGTCGATATCCAAAGGAAGAAAAGAGAGGTGTAGGAAGAAAACAGGTAAGGGAAGTATATTTGCAGCACAAGGAGGGGCATATGCAAGGCTGGAAGCATTGTATGAAATGAAACTGGTGGCAGACAGGAACTACACCACCCAGGATGAACAGGTCCTAAGAGGTTTGCTCTTTATCCAAAGAGCAATGCAAAGGCACTGAAGTGTTTTACTAAGCAGCCAGTGACATAATCAGATATTTTAGAAAACAAAACAAAATCCTTTATCATCAGTGTAGAAAATGACTTGGATAGACAAGAGAGGAGGAAGCCAAGGGAGAATGAGGAATCCAATTAGGAGGCTTTCATAATAGTCAATTTAAAAAAAGAGGGTAACTTGATGGACAAACCTGAGATGTACCAAACCTAAAATAATATTTAAATTCAACTCAAATAGATGTCAGATACTACACAGTCCTGGAAAATTAGCTAATATAGGCATATCACTAATTTTAAATAATATTATTCTAAAAATGTTTGTAAGTTGAATTTTAGGCAGGGGAGATGCTGGCCTCCTTTAAAATTCTTCTCTAGACCTATAATGGATGAAGAGTAAACATTAATACTCTAAAAGCTAAACAATTTCATGGAAATAAGGATTGAGTAGGTAAACTTTGGGCAAGTCAGCTGTCTTATCACATTGTACTTTAGATGGCTGACTCAGTTCTCATTATGTCATATCCTTCCACAGCTACTAACAAATGTATCTTCCTACACCCAATCCGGTAAGTATCTCAGATCTTCAAACCACCACTAGGGTACTTTTCTATTTATCCTCTTAAATTCCATTTCAACATATATGAAGGGTATACAAAGAAGAGTTGTAAGAAAAGAGTATACTAGTAGATTCAAAACATGGTTGAATTGAATAATACAAGGAACAGATAACAAAGACAGAAAAGTTACAAGCAGCTATCAATACATAGCTACTTGCTAAGGGTGTCCCTCACAGTAGAGGCAGAATTCAGATTGAGCCTGAAAGATGGTCAAATTTCCCTGAGTCGGGAACAGAAGCAGGAGAGGGGACGGGGATGGAATTATGGGAACAGAAAGAAGGGTATTAGGAGAAAGAAACAGATAAGCAGTGACAAGAAGGTGGAAGACCACAGAACCAATTCAGGAGCTACGGAGCTATCCATTTGGGCAGTGTGTGAAGCTAACAAGTCCAGGAAAACAGACAACCGAAAAAGTGAAGGGCCTTGAAAGTCAGGTCTAGAGTCTGGACTTAGTCCTGTGGGAAATCTGGAGGCATGAGTGGTTTGTCTGCAAGGGAGAAATGTAATTAGAGCTACAGACTAAAACTGTTACTCTGGGCAGTCCTGTTACTCTGGCAGGCGTTGTGTTGCATACAATGGAAAGGAGAAGGAAGATTAGTTAGGAGGAGCCTCTTCCAGTAGTCCAGGTGGGAGATAATGAGGCTCTAAATTGGGGTAGTGGCAATAGGGACGGGGAAGAAAAGCTGAATGATAGCAGTAGCATGGAGGTGGAAAAGGCTAGTGTGGGCAACTGATGGGATGAGAGAGACATCAGGGAGAGATCAGAAAGCAAAGGAGACGGATGAATGTAAGATTCCAACCTGTTTGCTGGAGGTGATAATGCTACCGTTAGTAGGGACTAGAAAGAGGGAGGAGAACTAATGAGGAATTAATGAGTTCAGTTTTGGACATGTTAACTTTGAATGCAAGAAGGACTTCCAGATGGAGATGCCCAGCAGGCAGCTGGAAATGCTGCGCCTATAGAGTTAGGAAGCATCTTCACAGAAGTGATGGCTGAAGCAGCAGGAACTGACAGATGAGCTTTGAGGGGAAAGAGAAAAGAAGCGAAGAGAAGGGAATCTTGGAGAATTCCTACACTTAAAGGAATGAGATAACCAACATGAAGAAATACATTCTATCTACAAACAAATAAAAGGCCTCCACAGACATGAATAATAAAGTATGCATACAGATGCACAATGGAGGCAGTACAACAGTACAATGTACAGAAACCAGAGCTAGTAGTTGTAAGCTTCTTCATGGGCTTTTATGGACTGACTATAAACCTCTAATTTGGCACTTAACACACTGAGTAATAAAAATGGTAACAATATAGACAACAACTATAACATACTATAATGCCAGGCATCTGCTGTTTTACATGCTTATGCTCTAATTCTCACAAAAACCATGCAAGGTAACTAGTAATATCCCTTTACAAGTGAGGAAAATTAGCATGGAGGCTCAAAAAAGTTCAACAATTACTACTCACTACAGTCAATTAGTAACGGAGGTGCCAAGATTTAAACATAATTTGGCTCACTTATGCTTTGAGGCCTTGGTATTTAATTATTTGTTCAGAGGACTCCCGGGCAAGATTGTGAGACCCCTGAAGGCATGCAGTGCTCTTTGGATGCCCTACGCCCAGTAGAGCAAGTGACACAGAATAGTTATAAAATAAAATAAAATATAGATAAGAGAATGAACAGCTTCAAGGAGTAGGGCAGCCAACTCTCCATCTTACATCTCTCCCCAAAACAGACCTACTTTTATTCTCAACTTTCCTCATTTCTCCTTCTGCTATCCATTTGCCACATCCAACCATTCAGCTCTGACTGGTTCCTCTTCCTCTTGAGTTCCTTTACCTAAATCACAGTAAGTTCTTTAAAAGTGACAGGCGCACACAAGAAAATCCCCAACACATCCTAAAAAACATGCTGAGATTTGTTAGTTTAAAGCTGCATTTTAAAAATTACTTTATTTAAAAAGTATGCCATATCAAAGGGGTCTATTTAAGTTTTAGAGAAAACTCAACATATTAAATATATATTTAATATAAATATTTATGTATTTTGTTTCTTCATTTAGGAGAACTGACTAAATTTACTGCTGCATCAGTGCTTGTGAAAGATAACTGCCCTCACTCTGAATGGAAGTTAAGGGTACTTCCAGACAGAGTTGAGGTGGAAAGACAGAACTGGGCATAAAAGAAAAATTTTGATATTTATGAGTAAGAGTTCAAAATTCTCACTTCTATCAGCAATCCAAATTACAATAGTTTGATAAATTTATAATTAAATATTAAGGAAACAACTTCACCACCACCAAGGGACCATTATCCTTGAGTAAGCTCAAAATACCCCAAAGTAAAACTGAGTGGGAAAGAATCACCTTGAGGGCAAGGAATTCCCTTCGATGTTAAAATCTAGAGACAGAAGGTGTGCTATACAATTTTATTATTTTTAAAAATTTCCTTTATTTTTTTCTGAGATGGAGTCTCATTCTATCACTCAGGCTGGAGTGGAGTGGCATGATCTCTGCTCACTGCAACCTCCAATTCCTAGGTTCAAACAATTCTCCTGCCTCAGCCTCTGAAGTAGCTGGGGTTACAGGTGTATGCCAGCATGCTCAGCTAATTTTTTTGTATTTTTAGTAGAGATGGGGTTTCACCATGTTGGCCAGCCTGGTCTTGAACTCCTGACCTCAGGCGATCCACCCGCCTCAGTCCCCCAAAGTGCTGGGATTACAGGCATGAGCCACCATGCCCAGCTAATTTATTTTCTTTTTTAATGGAGATGGGAATGTCGCCCAGCCTGGTCTCAAACTTCTGGGCTCAAGTGATCCTCCTGCCTTGGCCTTCCAAAGTGCTGGGATTACAGGTGTGAGCCACTGTACCCAGCCTTACTATTTTATTACACCACTTTCCATAAATCCAGTTCCAATAAGTCTAACCAGAAAATGTAAGCACAAAAGATGGATGTCAAATTCTAACACATATGAAGTGGGTTGATTGATAATATTCCTATTAATGCTATTGACTGTAACCCCTAAAATTTTTAAATTTAAATACAGAAAACTAAAACAAAAGAATTGACTAAAATATGCACAGTTTCTGCCAAAGAACTACAGGAATACTCTAATCTTTTCTATTCCTTTTTAAAATGATGATTGCAACCTGCTAAACTGATTTGTGACCCACTAATAAGGTGCGACTGTAGTTTTTTTTTTAATAGTGTTTTGTGTTTTAACAATAGTGTTTTAACAGTGTTTGTTAAAACTGAATAGTGGAGAGAGATCCAAGATGGCCAATTAGCAGCAGCTCAGGATTGTAGCTCCCAGTGAAAGCCCAGAGAGCGAGTGGACGCCGCAATTTCAGACGAATTTCTGTTGCCCACAAACTGGGAGATTCCCAGTGGAGGAGCCACACGGGTTGCCAGAGCGACTCTTTTGGCCGGCGCAGCTGTTTTGCCGGCACCCCGGAGTGGCGCTTCTCAATGCAGAGTATACGGGACTGGGTGCCCTTTGAGTTGGGCTTGGCTAGTCCCATCCCCACAAGGAGAACAGCAATTGGAAGTGCTGAGGACTGTTTCACAGGAAGCACAGCTGAACCCGGGAAGGCCTGGCTCTGTGGGGAAGGGGCATCCGCCAAAGGAAAACTAAGAAACAGAAAAAACTTCATCACCAACAAGACGGATGTCCACTCAGACCCAATCTGAAAGTCGGCAATTACAAAGACAACAGGTGGATAAATCCACAAAAATGGGAAGAAACCAGTGCAAAAAGCCTGAGAACACCCGAAATCAGAATGCCTCTCCTCCTACAGGGGATCGCAGCTCCTCATCAGCAAGAGAACAAGGCCTGATGGAGAATGAGTGTGATGAACTGACAGAATCAGCCTTCAGAAGGTGGATAATAAGAAACTTCTGTGAGCTAAAAGAACATGTACTAACCCAATGCAAAGAAACTAAAAACCTTGAAAGAAGATTTAACAAAATGCTAACGAGAATGGACAACTTAAGAGAGGAATATAAGTGAACCGATGGAGCTGAAAAACACAACATGAAAACTTCGCGAAGCATGCACAAGTTTCAACAGCCAAATTGACCAAGCAGAAGAAAGGATATCAGAGGTCGAAGATCAACTCAATGAAATAAAACAAGAAGGCAAGATTAGAGAAAAAAGGGTAAAAAGGAATGAACCAAGTCTCCAAGAAATATGGGACTATGTGAAAAGACCTAATCTACGTTTGATAGGTATACCTGAATGTGACGAAGAGAATGAATCCAAGCTGGAAAATACTCTTCAGGATATTATCCAGGAAAACTTCCCCATCCTAGCAAGGCAGGCCAATATTCAAGTCCAGGAAATACAGAGAACACCACAAAGATATTCCTCAAGAAGAGCAACCCCA